>JBBELK010000828.1:0-15000 GCA_037783545.1 Henricia sp. BOLD:AAB3569 | reverse complement strand
AGGGTTAGGGTTAGGGTTAGGGTTAGGGTTAGGGTTAGGGTTAGGGTTAGGGTTAGGGTTAGGGTTAGGGTTAGGGTTAGGGTTAGGGTTAGGGTTAGGGTTAGGGTTAGGGTTAGGGTTAGGGTTAGGGTTAGGGTTAGGGTTAGGGTTAGGGTTAGGGTTAGGGTTAGGGTTAGGGTTAGGGTTAGGGTTAGGGTTAGGGTTAGGGTTAGGGTTAGGGTTAGGGTTAGGGTTAGGGTTAGGGTTAGGGTTAGGGTTAGGGTTAGGGTTAGGGTTAGGGTTAGGGTTAGGGTTAGGGTTAGGGTTAGGGTTAGGGTTAGGGTTAGGGTTAGGGTTAGGGTTAGGGTTAGGGTTAGGGTTAGGGTTAGGGTTAGGGTTAGGGTTAGGGTTAGGGTTAGGGTTAGGGTTAGGGTTAGGGTTAGGGTTAGGGTTAGGGTTAGGGTTAGGGTTAGGGTTAGGGTTAGGGTTAGGGTTAGGGTTAGGGTTAGGGTTAGGGTTAGGGTTAGGGTTAGGGTTAGGGTTAGGGTTAGGGTTAGGGTTAGGGTTAGGGTTAGGGTTAGGGTTAGGGTTAGGGTTAGGGTTAGGGTTAGGGTTAGGGTTAGGGTTAGGGTTAGGGTTAGGGTTAGGGTTAGGGTTAGGGTTAGGGTTAGGGTTAGGGTTAGGGTTAGGGTTAGGGTTAGGGTTAGGGTTAGGGTTAGGGTTAGGGTTAGGGTTAGGGTTAGGGTTAGGGTTAGGGTTAGGGTTAGGGTTAGGGTTAGGGTTAGGGTTAGGGTTAGGGTTAGGGTTAGGGTTAGGGTTAGGGTTAGGGTTAGGGTTAGGGTTAGGGTTAGGGTTAGGGTTAGGGTTAGGGTTAGGGTTAGGGTTAGGGTTAGGGTTAGGGTTAGGGTTAGGGTTAGGGTTAGGGTTAGGGTTAGGGTTAGGGTTAGGGTTAGGGTTAGGGTTAGGGTTAGGGTTAGGGTTAGGGTTAGGGTTAGGGTTAGGGTTAGGGTTAGGGTTAGGGTTAGGGTTAGGGTTAGGGTTAGGGTTAGGGTTAGGGTTAGGGTTAGGGTTAGGGTTAGGGTTAGGGTTAGGGTTAGGGTTAGGGTTAGGGTTAGGGTTAGGGTTAGGGTTAGGGTTAGGGTTAGGGTTAGGGTTAGGGTTAGGGTTAGGGTTAGGGTTAGGGTTAGGGTTAGGGTTAGGGTTAGGGTTAGGGTTAGGGTTAGGGTTAGGGTTAGGGTTAGGGTTAGGGTTAGGGTTAGGGTTAGGGTTAGGGTTAGGGTTAGGGTTAGGGTTAGGGTTAGGGTTAGGGTTAGGGTTAGGGTTAGGGTTAGGGTTAGGGTTAGGGTTAGGGTTAGGGTTAGGGTTAGGGTTAGGGTTAGGGTTAGGGTTAGGGTTAGGGTTAGGGTTAGGGTTAGGGTTAGGGTTAGGGTTAGGGTTAGGGTTAGGGTTAGGGTTAGGGTTAGGGTTAGGGTTAGGGTTAGGGTTAGGGTTAGGGTTAGGGTTAGGGTTAGGGTTAGGGTTAGGGTTAGGGTTAGGGTTAGGGTTAGGGTTAGGGTTAGGGTTAGGGTTAGGGTTAGGGTTAGGGTTAGGGTTAGGGTTAGGGTTAGGGTTAGGGTTAGGGTTAGGGTTAGGGTTAGGGTTAGGGTTAGGGTTAGGGTTAGGGTTAGGGTTAGGGTTAGGGTTAGGGTTAGGGTTAGGGTTAGGGTTAGGGTTAGGGTTAGGGTTAGGGTTAGGGTTAGGGTTAGGGTTAGGGTTAGGGTTAGGGTTAGGGTTAGGGTTAGGGTTAGGGTTAGGGTTAGGGTTAGGGTTAGGGTTAGGGTTAGGGTTAGGGTTAGGGTTAGGGTTAGGGTTAGGGTTAGGGTTAGGGTTAGGGTTAGGGTTAGGGTTAGGGTTAGGGTTAGGGTTAGGGTTAGGGTTAGGGTTAGGGTTAGGGTTAGGGTTAGGGTTAGGGTTAGGGTTAGGGTTAGGGTTAGGGTTAGGGTTAGGGTTAGGGTTAGGGTTAGGGTTAGGGTTAGGGTTAGGGTTAGGGTTAGGGTTAGGGTTAGGGTTAGGGTTAGGGTTAGGGTTAGGGTTAGGGTTAGGGTTAGGGTTAGGGTTAGGGTTAGGGTTAGGGTTAGGGTTAGGGTTAGGGTTAGGGTTAGGGTTAGGGTTAGGGTTAGGGTTAGGGTTAGGGTTAGGGTTAGGGTTAGGGTTAGGGTTAGGGTTAGGGTTAGGGTTAGGGTTAGGGTTAGGGTTAGGGTTAGGGTTAGGGTTAGGGTTAGGGTTAGGGTTAGGGTTAGGGTTAGGGTTAGGGTTAGGGTTAGGGTTAGGGTTAGGGTTAGGGTTAGGGTTAGGGTTAGGGTTAGGGTTAGGGTTAGGGTTAGGGTTAGGGTTAGGGTTAGGGTTAGGGTTAGGGTTAGGGTTAGGGTTAGGGTTAGGGTTAGGGTTAGGGTTAGGGTTAGGGTTAGGGTTAGGGTTAGGGTTAGGGTTAGGGTTAGGGTTAGGGTTAGGGTTAGGGTTAGGGTTAGGGTTAGGGTTAGGGTTAGGGTTAGGGTTAGGGTTAGGGTTAGGGTTAGGGTTAGGGTTAGGGTTAGGGTTAGGGTTAGGGTTAGGGTTAGGGTTAGGGTTAGGGTTAGGGTTAGGGTTAGGGTTAGGGTTAGGGTTAGGGTTAGGGTTAGGGTTAGGGTTAGGGTTAGGGTTAGGGTTAGGGTTAGGGTTAGGGTTAGGGTTAGGGTTAGGGTTAGGGTTAGGGTTAGGGTTAGGGTTAGGGTTAGGGTTAGGGTTAGGGTTAGGGTTAGGGTTAGGGTTAGGGTTAGGGTTAGGGTTAGGGTTAGGGTTAGGGTTAGGGTTAGGGTTAGGGTTAGGGTTAGGGTTAGGGTTAGGGTTAGGGTTAGGGTTAGGGTTAGGGTTAGGGTTAGGGTTAGGGTTAGGGTTAGGGTTAGGGTTAGGGTTAGGGTTAGGGTTAGGGTTAGGGTTAGGGTTAGGGTTAGGGTTAGGGTTAGGGTTAGGGTTAGGGTTAGGGTTAGGGTTAGGGTTAGGGTTAGGGTTAGGGTTAGGGTTAGGGTTAGGGTTAGGGTTAGGGTTAGGGTTAGGGTTAGGGTTAGGGTTAGGGTTAGGGTTAGGGTTAGGGTTAGGGTTAGGGTTAGGGTTAGGGTTAGGGTTAGGGTTAGGGTTAGGGTTAGGGTTAGGGTTAGGGTTAGGGTTAGGGTTAGGGTTAGGGTTAGGGTTAGGGTTAGGGTTAGGGTTAGGGTTAGGGTTAGGGTTAGGGTTAGGGTTAGGGTTAGGGTTAGGGTTAGGGTTAGGGTTAGGGTTAGGGTTAGGGTTAGGGTTAGGGTTAGGGTTAGGGTTAGGGTTAGGGTTAGGGTTAGGGTTAGGGTTAGGGTTAGGGTTAGGGTTAGGGTTAGGGTTAGGGTTAGGGTTAGGGTTAGGGTTAGGGTTAGGGTTAGGGTTAGGGTTAGGGTTAGGGTTAGGGTTAGGGTTAGGGTTAGGGTTAGGGTTAGGGTTAGGGTTAGGGTTAGGGTTAGGGTTAGGGTTAGGGTTAGGGTTAGGGTTAGGGTTAGGGTTAGGGTTAGGGTTAGGGTTAGGGTTAGGGTTAGGGTTAGGGTTAGGGTTAGGGTTAGGGTTAGGGTTAGGGTTAGGGTTAGGGTTAGGGTTAGGGTTAGGGTTAGGGTTAGGGTTAGGGTTAGGGTTAGGGTTAGGGTTAGGGTTAGGGTTAGGGTTAGGGTTAGGGTTAGGGTTAGGGTTAGGGTTAGGGTTAGGGTTAGGGTTAGGGTTAGGTTAGGGTTAGGGTTAGGGTTAGGGTTAGGGTTAGGGTTAGGGTTAGGGTTAGGGTTAGGGTTAGGGTTAGGGTTAGGGTTAGGGTTAGGGTTAGGGTTAGGGTTAGGGTTAGGGTTAGGGTTAGGGTTAGGGTTAGGGTTAGGGTTAGGGTTAGGGTTAGGGTTAGGGTTAGGGTTAGGGTTAGGGTTAGGGTTAGGGTTAGGGTTAGGGTTAGGGTTAGGGTTAGGGTTAGGGTTAGGGTTAGGGTTAGGGTTAGGGTTAGGGTTAGGGTTAGGGTTAGGGTTAGGGTTAGGGTTAGGGTTAGGGTTAGGGTTAGGGTTAGGGTTAGGGTTAGGGTTAGGGTTAGGGTTAGGGTTAGGGTTAGGGTTAGGGTTAGGGTTAGGGTTAGGGTTAGGGTTAGGGTTAGGGTTAGGGTTAGGGTTAGGGTTAGGGTTAGGGTTAGGGTTAGGGTTAGGGTTAGGGTTAGGGTTAGGGTTAGGGTTAGGGTTAGGGTTAGGGTTAGGGTTAGGGTTAGGGTTAGGGTTAGGGTTAGGGTTAGGGTTAGGGTTAGGGTTAGGGTTAGGGTTAGGGTTAGGGTTAGGGTTAGGGTTAGGGTTAGGGTTAGGGTTAGGGTTAGGGTTAGGGTTAGGGTTAGGGTTAGGGTTAGGGTTAGGGTTAGGGTTAGGGTTAGGGTTAGGGTTAGGGTTAGGGTTAGGGTTAGGGTTAGGGTTAGGGTTAGGGTTAGGGTTAGGGTTAGGGTTAGGGTTAGGGTTAGGGTTAGGGTTAGGGTTAGGGTTAGGGTTAGGGTTAGGGTTAGGGTTAGGGTTAGGGTTAGGGTTAGGGTTAGGGTTAGGGTTAGGGTTAGGGTTAGGGTTAGGGTTAGGGTTAGGGTTAGGGTTAGGGTTAGGGTTAGGGTTAGGGTTAGGGTTAGGGTTAGGGTTAGGGTTAGGGTTAGGGTTAGGGTTAGGGTTAGGGTTAGGGTTAGGGTTAGGGTTAGGGTTAGGGTTAGGGTTAGGGTTAGGGTTAGGGTTAGGGTTAGGGTTAGGGTTAGGGTTAGGGTTAGGGTTAGGGTTAGGGTTAGGGTTAGGGTTAGGGTTAGGGTTAGGGTTAGGGTTAGGGTTAGGGTTAGGGTTAGGGTTAGGGTTAGGGTTAGGGTTAGGGTTAGGGTTAGGGTTAGGGTTAGGGTTAGGGTTAGGGTTAGGGTTAGGGTTAGGGTTAGGGTTAGGGTTAGGGTTAGGGTTAGGGTTAGGGTTAGGGTTAGGGTTAGGGTTAGGGTTAGGGTTAGGGTTAGGGTTTAGGGTTAGGGTTAGGGTTAGGGTTAGGGTTAGGGTTAGGGTTAGGGTTAGGGTTAGGGTTAGGGTTAGGGTTAGGGTTAGGGTTAGGGTTAGGGTTAGGGTTAGGGGTTAGGGTTAGGGTTAGGGTTAGGGTTAGGGTTAGGGTTAGGGTTAGGGTTAGGGTTAGGGTTAGGGTTAGGGTTAGGGTTAGGGGTTAGGGTTAGGGTTAGGGTTAGGGTTAGGGTTAGGGTTAGGGTTAGGGTTAGGGTTAGGGTTAGGGTAGGGTTAGGGTTAGGGTTAGGGTTAGGGTTAGGGTTGGGTTATTAGGGTTAGGGTTAGGGTTAGGGTTAGGGTTAGGGTTAGGGTTAGGGTTAGGGTTAGGGTTAGGGTTAGGGTTAGGGTTAGGGTTAGGGTTAGGGTTAGGGTTAGGGTTAGGGTTAGGGTTAGGGTTAGGGTTAGGGTTAGGGTTAGGGTTAGGGTTAGGGTTAGGGTTAGGGTTAGGGTTAGGGTTAGGGTTAGGGTTAGGGTTAGGGTTAGGGTTAGGGTTAGGGTTAGGGTTAGGGTTAGGGTTAGGGTTAGGGTTAGGGTTAGGGTTAGGGTTAGGGTTAGGGTTAGGGTTAGGGTTAGGGTTAGGGTTAGGGTTAGGGTTAGGGTTAGGGTTAGGGTTAGGGTTAGGGTTAGGGTTAGGGTTAGGGTTAGGGTTAGGGTTAGGGTTAGGGTTAGGGTTAGGGTTAGGGTTAGGGTTAGGGTTAGGGTTAGGGTTAGGGTTAGGGTTAGGGTTAGGGTTAGGGTTAGGGTTAGGGTTAGGGTTAGGGTTAGGGTTAGGGTTAGGGTTAGGGTTAGGGTTAGGGTTAGGGTTAGGGTTAGGGTTAGGGTTAGGGTTAGGGTTAGGGTTAGGGTTAGGGTTAGGGTTAGGGTTAGGGTTAGGGTTAGGGTTAGGGTTAGGGTTAGGGTTAGGGTTAGGGTTAGGGTTAGGGTTAGGGTTAGGGTTAGGGTTAGGGTTAGGGTTAGGGTTAGGGTTAGGGTTAGGGTTAGGGTTAGGGTTAGGGTTAGGGTTAGGGTTAGGGTTAGGGTTAGGGTTAGGGTTAGGGTTAGGGTTAGGGTTAGGGTTAGGGTTAGGGTTAGGGTTAGGGTTAGGGTTAGGGTTAGGGTTAGGGTTAGGGTTAGGGTTAGGGTTAGGGTTAGGGTTAGGGTTAGGGTTAGGGTTAGGGTTAGGGTTAGGGTTAGGGTTAGGGTTAGGGTTAGGGTTAGGGTTAGGGTTAGGGTTAGGGTTAGGGTTAGGGTTAGGGTTAGGGTTAGGGTTAGGGTTAGGGTTAGGGTTAGGGTTAGGGTTAGGGTTAGGGTTAGGGTTAGGGTTAGGGTTAGGGTTAGGGTTAGGGTTAGGGTTAGGGTTAGGGTTAGGGTTAGGGTTAGGGTTAGGGTTAGGGTTAGGGTTAGGGTTAGGGTTAGGGTTAGGGTTAGGGTTAGGGTTAGGGTTAGGGTTAGGGTTAGGGTTAGGGTTAGGGTTAGGGTTAGGGTTAGGGTTAGGGTTAGGGTTAGGGTTAGGGTTAGGGTTAGGGTTAGGGTTAGGGTTAGGGTTAGGGTTAGGGTTAGGGTTAGGGTTAGGGTTAGGGTTAGGGTTAGGGTTAGGGTTAGGGTTAGGGTTAGGGTTAGGGTTAGGGTTAGGGTTAGGGTTAGGGTTAGGGTTAGGGTTAGGGTTAGGGTTAGGGTTAGGGTTAGGGTTAGGGTTAGGGTTAGGGTTAGGGTTAGGGTTAGGGTTAGGGTTAGGGTTAGGGTTAGGGTTAGGGTTAGGGTTAGGGTTAGGGTTAGGGTTAGGGTTAGGGTTAGGGTTAGGGTTAGGGTTAGGGTTAGGGTTAGGGTTAGGGTTAGGGTTAGGGTTAGGGTTAGGGTTAGGGTTAGGGTTAGGGTTAGGGTTAGGGTTAGGGTTAGGGTTAGGGTTAGGGTTAGGGTTAGGGTTAGGGTTAGGGTTAGGGTTAGGGTTAGGGTTAGGGTTAGGGTTAGGGTTAGGGTTAGGGTTAGGGTTAGGGTTAGGGTTAGGGTTAGGGTTAGGGTTAGGGTTAGGGTTAGGGTTAGGGTTAGGGTTAGGGTTAGGGTTAGGGTTAGGGTTAGGGTTAGGGTTAGGGTTAGGGTTAGGGTTAGGGTTAGGGTTAGGGTTAGGGTTAGGGTTAGGGTTAGGGTTAGGGTTAGGGTTAGGGTTAGGGTTAGGGTTAGGGTTAGGGTTAGGGTTAGGGTTAGGGTTAGGGTTAGGGTTAGGGTTAGGGTTAGGGTTAGGGTTAGGGTTAGGGTTAGGGTTAGGGTTAGGGTTAGGGTTAGGGTTAGGGTTAGGGTTAGGGTTAGGGTTAGGGTTAGGGTTAGGGTTAGGGTTAGGGTTAGGGTTAGGGTTAGGGTTAGGGTTAGGGTTAGGGTTAGGGTTAGGGTTAGGGTTAGGGTTAGGGTTAGGGTTAGGGTTAGGGTTAGGGTTAGGGTTAGGGTTAGGGTTAGGGTTAGGGTTAGGGTTAGGGTTAGGGTTAGGGTTAGGGTTAGGGTTAGGGTTAGGGTTAGGGTTAGGGTTAGGGTTAGGGTTAGGGTTAGGGTTAGGGTTAGGGTTAGGGTTAGGGTTAGGGTTAGGGTTAGGGTTAGGGTTAGGGTTAGGGTTAGGGTTAGGGTTAGGGTTAGGGTTAGGGTTAGGGTTAGGGTTAGGGTTAGGGTTAGGGTTAGGGTTAGGGTTAGGGTTAGGGTTAGGGTTAGGGTTAGGGTTAGGGTTAGGGTTAGGGTTAGGGTTAGGGTTAGGGTTAGGGTTAGGGTTAGGGTTAGGGTTAGGGTTAGGGTTAGGGTTAGGGTTAGGGTTAGGGTTAGGGTTAGGGTTAGGGTTAGGGTTAGGGTTAGGGTTAGGGTTAGGGTTAGGGTTAGGGTTAGGGTTAGGGTTAGGGTTAGGGTTAGGGTTAGGGTTAGGGTTAGGGTTAGGGTTAGGGTTAGGGTTAGGGTTAGGGTTAGGGTTAGGGTTAGGGTTAGGGTTAGGGTTAGGGTTAGGGTTAGGGTTAGGGTTAGGGTTAGGGTTAGGGTTAGGGTTAGGGTTAGGGTTAGGGTTAGGGTTAGGGTTAGGGTTAGGGTTAGGGTTAGGGTTAGGGTTAGGGTTAGGGTTAGGGTTAGGGTTAGGGTTAGGGTTAGGGTTAGGGTTAGGGTTAGGGTTAGGGTTAGGGTTAGGGTTAGGGTTAGGGTTAGGGTTAGGGTTAGGGTTAGGGTTAGGGTTAGGGTTAGGGTTAGGGTTAGGGTTAGGGTTAGGGTTAGGGTTAGGGTTAGGGTTAGGGTTAGGGTTAGGGTTAGGGTTAGGGTTAGGGTTAGGGTTAGGGTTAGGGTTAGGGTTAGGGTTAGGGTTAGGGTTAGGGTTAGGGTTAGGGTTAGGGTTAGGGTTAGGGTTAGGGTTAGGGTTAGGGTTAGGGTTAGGGTTAGGGTTAGGGTTAGGGTTAGGGTTAGGGTTAGGGTTAGGGTTAGGGTTAGGGTTAGGGTTAGGGTTAGGGTTAGGGTTAGGGTTAGGGTTAGGGTTAGGGTTAGGGTTAGGGTTAGGGTTAGGGTTAGGGTTAGGGTTAGGGTTAGGGTTAGGGTTAGGGTTAGGGTTAGGGTTAGGGTTAGGGTTAGGGTTAGGGTTAGGGTTAGGGTTAGGGTTAGGGTTAGGGTTAGGGTTAGGGTTAGGGTTAGGGTTAGGGTTAGGGTTAGGGTTAGGGTTAGGGTTAGGGTTAGGGTTAGGGTTAGGGTTAGGGTTAGGGTTAGGGTTAGGGTTAGGGTTAGGGTTAGGGTTAGGGTTAGGGTTAGGGTTAGGGTTAGGGTTAGGGTTAGGGTTAGGGTTAGGGTTAGGGTTAGGGTTAGGGTTAGGGTTAGGGTTAGGGTTAGGGTTAGGGTTAGGGTTAGGGTTAGGGTTAGGGTTAGGGTTAGGGTTAGGGTTAGGGTTAGGGTTAGGGTTAGGGTTAGGGTTAGGGTTAGGGTTAGGGTTAGGGTTAGGGTTAGGGTTAGGGTTAGGGTTAGGGTTAGGGTTAGGGTTAGGGTTAGGGTTAGGGTTAGGGTTAGGGTTAGGGTTAGGGTTAGGGTTAGGGTTAGGGTTAGGGTTAGGGTTAGGGTTAGGGTTAGGGTTAGGGTTAGGGTTAGGGTTAGGGTTAGGGTTAGGGTTAGGGTTAGGGTTAGGGTTAGGGTTAGGGTTAGGGTTAGGGTTAGGGTTAGGGTTAGGGTTAGGGTTAGGGTTAGGGTTAGGGTTAGGGTTAGGGTTAGGGTTAGGGTTAGGGTTAGGGTTAGGGTTAGGGTTAGGGTTAGGGTTAGGGTTAGGGTTAGGGTTAGGGTTAGGGTTAGGGTTAGGGTTAGGGTTAGGGTTAGGGTTAGGGTTAGGGTTAGGGTTAGGGTTAGGGTTAGGGTTAGGGTTAGGGTTAGGGTTAGGGTTAGGGTTAGGGTTAGGGTTAGGGTTAGGGTTAGGGTTAGGGTTAGGGTTAGGGTTAGGGTTAGGGTTAGGGTTAGGGTTAGGGTTAGGGTTAGGGTTAGGGTTAGGGTTAGGGTTAGGGTTAGGGTTAGGGTTAGGGTTAGGGTTAGGGTTAGGGTTAGGGTTAGGGTTAGGGTTAGGGTTAGGGTTAGGGTTAGGGTTAGGGTTAGGGTTAGGGTTAGGGTTAGGGTTAGGGTTAGGGTTAGGGTTAGGGTTAGGGTTAGGGTTAGGGTTAGGGTTAGGGTTAGGGTTAGGGTTAGGGTTAGGGTTAGGGTTAGGGTTAGGGTTAGGGTTAGGGTTAGGGTTAGGGTTAGGGTTAGGGTTAGGGTTAGGGTTAGGGTTAGGGTTAGGGTTAGGGTTAGGGTTAGGGTTAGGGTTAGGGTTAGGGTTAGGGTTAGGGTTAGGGTTAGGGTTAGGGTTAGGGTTAGGGTTAGGGTTAGGGTTAGGGTTAGGGTTAGGGTTAGGGTTAGGGTTAGGGTTAGGGTTAGGGTTAGGGTTAGGGTTAGGGTTAGGGTTAGGGTTAGGGTTAGGGTTAGGGTTAGGGTTAGGGTTAGGGTTAGGGTTAGGGTTAGGGTTAGGGTTAGGGTTAGGGTTAGGGTTAGGGTTAGGGTTAGGGTTAGGGTTAGGGTTAGGGTTAGGGTTAGGGTTAGGGTTAGGGTTAGGGTTAGGGTTAGGGTTAGGGTTAGGGTTAGGGTTAGGGTTAGGGTTAGGGTTAGGGTTAGGGTTAGGGTTAGGGTTAGGGTTAGGGTTAGGGTTAGGGTTAGGGTTAGGGTTAGGGTTAGGGTTAGGGTTAGGGTTAGGGTTAGGGTTAGGGTTAGGGTTAGGGTTAGGGTTAGGGTTAGGGTTAGGGTTAGGGTTAGGGTTAGGGTTAGGGTTAGGGTTAGGGTTAGGGTTAGGGTTAGGGTTAGGGTTAGGGTTAGGGTTAGGGTTAGGGTTAGGGTTAGGGTTAGGGTTAGGGTTAGGGTTAGGGTTAGGGTTAGGGTTAGGGTTAGGGTTAGGGTTAGGGTTAGGGTTAGGGTTAGGGTTAGGGTTAGGGTTAGGGTTAGGGTTAGGGTTAGGGTTAGGGTTAGGGTTAGGGTTAGGGTTAGGGTTAGGGTTAGGGTTAGGGTTAGGGTTAGGGTTAGGGTTAGGGTTAGGGTTAGGGTTAGGGTTAGGGTTAGGGTTAGGGTTAGGGTTAGGGTTAGGGTTAGGGTTAGGGTTAGGGTTAGGGTTAGGGTTAGGGTTAGGGTTAGGGTTAGGGTTAGGGTTAGGGTTAGGGTTAGGGTTAGGGTTAGGGTTAGGGTTAGGGTTAGGGTTAGGGTTAGGGTTAGGGTTAGGGTTAGGGTTAGGGTTAGGGTTAGGGTTAGGGTTAGGGTTAGGGTTAGGGTTAGGGTTAGGGTTAGGGTTAGGGTTAGGGTTAGGGTTAGGGTTAGGGTTAGGGTTAGGGTTAGGGTTAGGGTTAGGGTTAGGGTTAGGGTTAGGGTTAGGGTTAGGGTTAGGGTTAGGGTTAGGGTTAGGGTTAGGGTTAGGGTTAGGGTTAGGGTTAGGGTTAGGGTTAGGGTTAGGGTTAGGGTTAGGGTTAGGGTTAGGGTTAGGGTTAGGGTTAGGGTTAGGGTTAGGGTTAGGGTTAGGGTTAGGGTTAGGGTTAGGGTTAGGGTTAGGGTTAGGGTTAGGGTTAGGGTTAGGGTTAGGGTTAGGGTTAGGGTTAGGGTTAGGGTTAGGGTTAGGGTTAGGGTTAGGGTTAGGGTTAGGGTTAGGGTTAGGGTTAGGGTTAGGGTTAGGGTTAGGGTTAGGGTTAGGGTTAGGGTTAGGGTTAGGGTTAGGGTTAGGGTTAGGGTTAGGGTTAGGGTTAGGGTTAGGGTTAGGGTTAGGGTTAGGGTTAGGGTTAGGGTTAGGGTTAGGGTTAGGGTTAGGGTTAGGGTTAGGGTTAGGGTTAGGGTTAGGGTTAGGGTTAGGGTTAGGGTTAGGGTTAGGGTTAGGGTTAGGGTTAGGGTTAGGGTTAGGGTTAGGGTTAGGGTTAGGGTTAGGGTTAGGGTTAGGGTTAGGGTTAGGGTTAGGGTTAGGGTTAGGGTTAGGGTTAGGGTTAGGGTTAGGGTTAGGGTTAGGGTTAGGGTTAGGGTTAGGGTTAGGGTTAGGGTTAGGGTTAGGGTTAGGGTTAGGGTTAGGGTTAGGGTTAGGGTTAGGGTTAGGGTTAGGGTTAGGGTTAGGGTTAGGGTTAGGGTTAGGGTTAGGGTTAGGGTTAGGGTTAGGGTTAGGGTTAGGGTTAGGGTTAGGGTTAGGGTTAGGGTTAGGGTTAGGGTTAGGGTTAGGGTTAGGGTTAGGGTTAGGGTTAGGGTTAGGGTTAGGGTTAGGGTTAGGGTTAGGGTTAGGGTTAGGGTTAGGGTTAGGGTTAGGGTTAGGGTTAGGGTTAGGGTTAGGGTTAGGGTTAGGGTTAGGGTTAGGGTTAGGGTTAGGGTTAGGGTTAGGGTTAGGGTTAGGGTTAGGGTTAGGGTTAGGGTTAGGGTTAGGGTTAGGGTTAGGGTTAGGGTTAGGGTTAGGGTTAGGGTTAGGGTTAGGGTTAGGGTTAGGGTTAGGGTTAGGGTTAGGGTTAGGGTTAGGGTTAGGGTTAGGGTTAGGGTTAGGGTTAGGGTTAGGGTTAGGGTTAGGGTTAGGGTTAGGGTTAGGGTTAGGGTTAGGGTTAGGGTTAGGGTTAGGGTTAGGGTTAGGGTTAGGGTTAGGGTTAGGGTTAGGGTTAGGGTTAGGGTTAGGGTTAGGGTTAGGGTTAGGGTTAGGGTTAGGGTTAGGGTTAGGGTTAGGGTTAGGGTTAGGGTTAGGGTTAGGGTTAGGGTTAGGGTTAGGGTTAGGGTTAGGGTTAGGGTTAGGGTTAGGGTTAGGGTTAGGGTTAGGGTTAGGGTTAGGGTTAGGGTTAGGGTTAGGGTTAGGGTTAGGGTTAGGGTTAGGGTTAGGGTTAGGGTTAGGGTTAGGGTTAGGGTTAGGGTTAGGGTTAGGGTTAGGGTTAGGGTTAGGGTTAGGGTTAGGGTTAGGGTTAGGGTTAGGGTTAGGGTTAGGGTTAGGGTTAGGGTTAGGGTTAGGGTTAGGGTTAGGGTTAGGGTTAGGGTTAGGGTTAGGGTTAGGGTTAGGGTTAGGGTTAGGGTTAGGGTTAGGGTTAGGGTTAGGGTTAGGGTTAGGGTTAGGGTTAGGGTTAGGGTTAGGGTTAGGGTTAGGGTTAGGGTTAGGGTTAGGGTTAGGGTTAGGGTTAGGGTTAGGGTTAGGGTTAGGGTTAGGGTTAGGGTTAGGGTTAGGGTTAGGGTTAGGGTTAGGGTTAGGGTTAGGGTTAGGGTTAGGGTTAGGGTTAGGGTTAGGGTTAGGGTTAGGGTTAGGGTTAGGGTTAGGGTTAGGGTTAGGGTTAGGGTTAGGGTTAGGGTTAGGGTTAGGGTTAGGGTTAGGGTTAGGGTTAGGGTTAGGGTTAGGGTTAGGGTTAGGGTTAGGGTTAGGGTTAGGGTTAGGGTTAGGGTTAGGGTTAGGGTTAGGGTTAGGGTTAGGGTTAGGGTTAGGGTTAGGGTTAGGGTTAGGGTTAGGGTTAGGGTTAGGGTTAGGGTTAGGGTTAGGGTTAGGGTTAGGGTTAGGGTTAGGGTTAGGGTTAGGGTTAGGGTTAGGGTTAGGGTTAGGGTTAGGGTTAGGGTTAGGGTTAGGGTTAGGGTTAGGGTTAGGGTTAGGGTTAGGGTTAGGGTTAGGGTTAGGGTTAGGGTTAGGGTTAGGGTTAGGGTTAGGGTTAGGGTTAGGGTTAGGGTTAGGGTTAGGGTTAGGGTTAGGGTTAGGGTTAGGGTTAGGGTTAGGGTTAGGGTTAGGGTTAGGGTTAGGGTTAGGGTTAGGGTTAGGGTTAGGGTTAGGGTTAGGGTTAGGGTTAGGGTTAGGGTTAGGGTTAGGGTTAGGGTTAGGGTTAGGGTTAGGGTTAGGGTTAGGGTTAGGGTTAGGGTTAGGGTTAGGGTTAGGGTTAGGGTTAGGGTTAGGGTTAGGGTTAGGGTTAGGGTTAGGGTTAGGGTTAGGGTTAGGGTTAGGGTTAGGGTTAGGGTTAGGGTTAGGGTTAGGGTTAGGGTTAGGGTTAGGGTTAGGGTTAGGGTTAGGGTTAGGGTTAGGGTTAGGGTTAGGGTTAGGGTTAGGGTTAGGGTTAGGGTTAGGGTTAGGGTTAGGGTTAGGGTTAGGGTTAGGGTTAGGGTTAGGGTTAGGGTTAGGGTTAGGGTTAGGGTTAGGGTTAGGGTTAGGGTTAGGGTTAGGGTTAGGGTTAGGGTTAGGGTTAGGGTTAGGGTTAGGGTTAGGGTTAGGGTTAGGGTTAGGGTTAGGGTTAGGGTTAGGGTTAGGGTTAGGGTTAGGGTTAGGGTTAGGGTTAGGGTTAGGGTTAGGGTTAGGGTTAGGGTTAGGGTTAGGGTTAGGGTTAGGGTTAGGGTTAGGGTTAGGGTTAGGGTTAGGGTTAGGGTTAGGGTTAGGGTTAGGGTTAGGGTTAGGGTTAGGGTTAGGGTTAGGGTTAGGGTTAGGGTTAGGGTTAGGGTTAGGGTTAGGGTTAGGGTTAGGGTTAGGGTTAGGGTTAGGGTTAGGGTTAGGGTTAGGGTTAGGGTTAGGGTTAGGGTTAGGGTTAGGGTTAGGGTTAGGGTTAGGGTTAGGGTTAGGGTTAGGGTTAGGGTTAGGGTTAGGGTTAGGGTTAGGGTTAGGGTTAGGGTTAGGGTTAGGGTTAGGGTTAGGGTTAGGGTTAGGGTTAGGGTTAGGGTTAGGGTTAGGGTTAGGGTTAGGGTTAGGGTTAGGGTTAGGGTTAGGGTTAGGGTTAGGGTTAGGGTTAGGGTTAGGGTTAGGGTTAGGGTTAGGGTTAGGGTTAGGGTTAGGGTTAGGGTTAGGGTTAGGGTTAGGGTTAGGGTTAGGGTTAGGGTTAGGGTTAGGGTTAGGGTTAGGGTTAGGGTTAGGGTTAGGGTTAGGGTTAGGGTTAGGGTTAGGGTTAGGGTTAGGGTTAGGGTTAGGGTTAGGGTTAGGGTTAGGGTTAGGGTTAGGGTTAGGGTTAGGGTTAGGGTTAGGGTTAGGGTTAGGGTTAGGGTTAGGGTTAGGGTTAGGGTTAGGGTTAGGGTTAGGGTTAGGGTTAGGGTTAGGGTTAGGGTTAGGGTTAGGGTTAGGGTTAGGGTTAGGGTTAGGGTTAGGGTTAGGGTTAGGGTTAGGGTTAGGGTTAGGGTTAGGGTTAGGGTTAGGGTTAGGGTTAGGGTTAGGGTTAGGGTTAGGGTTAGGGTTAGGGTTAGGGTTAGGGTTAGGGTTAGGGTTAGGGTTAGGGTTAGGGTTAGGGTTAGGGTTAGGGTTAGGGTTAGGGTTAGGGTTAGGGTTAGGGTTAGGGTTAGGGTTAGGGTTAGGGTTAGGGTTAGGGTTAGGGTTGAGGGTTAGGGTTAGGGTTAGGGTTAGGGTTAGGGTTAGGGTTAGGGTTAGGGTTAGGGTTAGGGTTAGGGTTAGGGTTAGGGTTAGGGTTAGGGTTAGGGTTAGGGTTAGGGTTAGGGTTAGGGTTAGGGTTAGGGTTAGGGTTAGGGTTAGGGTTAGGGTTAGGGTTAGGGTTAGGGTTAGGGTTAGGGTTAGGGTTAGGGTTAG